>CM032061.1:8289867-8324092 GCA_018831715.1 Matsumurasca onukii | reverse complement strand
TTTTCAAAAGGTCAATTTTGAAACAATTCCAAAAATTAAATTACAAGTTTAATATATGTTTTAATTTGTTTGATTTTAGCCTTGTCATTTTGTTGTAAAGCTTTCTTTAGATTTTGATTGTTATATTTTAGGTGTAGATGAGACTAAAAGAAAAGAACAAATAAAAAGTAATCTTATCCAAAAAAAGAAACTGGAGTCCTTAAGTCTGCCATCTTTACAGTTGGCTTCAGACTATTATACAGAACAAGAGCTGGTTCAGTTCAAGAAGCCCAAGAAAAAGGTGAGTAACTCATAGTCTGGTCATAAGTCAACCAAGTAGAAACTCTGTAGTTCGATAATTTGTGGAGCAAAGGGTTTTCCAACCATTGAAATGTCAATCTATCCAGTGTATATAGGATTTTATTACAGAAAGGTTGTGTTTAAATCTTTGAAAGTAAACAGTTGAATAAGTTGTTATATAATATATTTATTTTTTATATATATTCATTTTCAAAATGAGATTCAAAAGGGCTACTTTATTTAATATTAGAATAATAATTGTAACACAGTACTATGTAAGCATTTTATTGCACGACTAGTTTCGCGGTCAAGCCATTTTCTTAGTGCGATCAGCAATACTTTGTTTTTAGCAGACCCAAGTTGAGGAAGTAGTAATTACGTTTTGAATAAAGTTATATAATACAAGTTTGATTGATAATCTTTAAGTTATAATATTTTTGTAGGTAAGAAAGATAGGGAACGAAAGAAAATATTGAAAGCAGACGATTTGTTACCTGGGAATGCCAACAGCAATGGAAATACTGAAGATTGGTTGAAAGATATTGATCTCGTGAGAACTCCTAATGTTAACCTCAAGCCTGACCCAGATGGTTTTGACGTTGAAAGTTTCAATTTTATCAAAGACCTGCTGACAATAGTCAAGTGAAAGAGGAACCTATCGATGATCCAATGGATGTTGATGACCTACCAGGTAAAATTATAAGTTTTCTAGGATGGGTCAGTTTCAAAATTTGGCCGTTATCGGTTCTCTAGCTATTTTGGTTATCGGTTCTTTGCTAAATAAAACCAAATTATCGCCAAAATCACGGGTGCAACTAAGGAACTGTCCGACATTTAGCTTGGTCTACTATGTTTGGGTGTAAGCCAACCTAAGTTACTAAGTTATCCATAATATGTTCAGAACTGTTAAGCTGCATTATTAAATAAATTATAAATTGTTAATGCATGTTAATAAATTATATTAATATTAAAGTACAACTTGGAACTATTCCAAGAATAAAACCAGGCAGGAACCCAGTGGGCTATCCCAGAATCTACCTCCAGTGGAAATCTGACTGGTATTGTTTTCTAACTATGTAAGCAGTCTGTGAAGCAGTTTTGAGGACTGGTTTTAGTAGCTAAGGATAAAAAGCCAATCCTCCATCTAGCCAAAGGCCAAATCAGTCGATCGCATGATGCTAGCAGACCCATTCCCTTCCTTACCTTGTCCCATATCCTTCCACTTTGTTGGCTACCACAAAACCTAAAGGCTCAAAGGGCTAAGGCTGAGTTTGCCCAGCTAAGATTTTCCTTAGCTAGCGCCCATGTAGCGAGCCAATCATCAACAACAACAATAGCAATCGCAAGAACATCCAACACAACAAAGTTCCAGATCCAAAGTCCTAGCAACTTCATAAAACATAAGTCAGCTGTTCCCCGCTTACACACAACTGTGATACCATCAAACTTGTACTATACTCCTCTTTACCCTACCCCAATTAAAACCAAATAAAATGTGTAACTTGTAAATATAAATGGAAATTAACATTAACAATCAAGAAGTGAACTAGTAAAGTAATCGCTTTTCTCCTGTTAACCTAAGTTGTGTTTAAAATTACTGTATATACTCGAGTCTAAAGCATACGCCAAATCTAAGAGCACTCATAATTTTCCCTGATATGTGAAAACTCTACACCCTCGTATAAGATGCAGTTTTTTATAATGTCAACAGCTAGGGGCTATGATTTGTCAGGCCCTGACCCCTCCTTAGCAACCAGTGACGTAATTGCCAGCTGCAGCTGTCAAGAGTAAGCAGAACAAAGAATGCATCATCCTTCCCTTCCCATCCCAAACCCGCGCCTCCACCATACCTCCACAGCAAAAATGTTGGGAACAAGGGTCAGCAGCAGGAGATAAGGGAGACAGGTAGAGAGATAAAGGACCACCTGGGGGCTGAGAGGTCTAGCGAGGGGCTATTTCTTTGTAGTCAGTTAGTTCATGTTTTGCCACTGGTGATTGCCCCATATTTTCCAAGCTAGTGTTTGCTTTGAATAGATCATTATCTCCTTTGAATGTATGCTACTGCCTCTTTTCTTCTTTCCCCTACCAACCTACAGACAAGGAGGAGGAAAGAAGGATGGAGAACACTACGAATGCAATAAGAAGCAATTCTGAGTCCCCTTTAGTCACAAAAAATTCTTTCATTCCACTCTTCAAAACAGGCAATGCAATTTGCACCCCTGTTGTGTTTCCTACCTCTCGTGGCCTATCTGAATGTTTTTTGTGATGTTTTGAGAATTTTTGTAACTCTTCAAATTAACTCAATATTTTTTATCAATTGATCTTGAGTCTAAGATGCACCTACATATAAGATACTCCCTTATTTTAGAGCCTAAAATATGGTAAATAAAGTGCCTCTTAGATTAGGTATATGGGTAAATAGTAAACTGTTGTTTGCAGCTCCTACAGAGGATTTGTCAGGAAATCAAAGTTGAACCGAAGATGATAGTGATTGGAAATGGCTCTTAAGCACGCAAGCTAAAGCAAAAAAGAAGCCCTACCCAATCAGAAAAGGTGAAGAAAATGTGTTATTTAAAGCATTGTAATAAGTCACCTGCTGTGTCTCACAAATAATATCATAACTTTCAGTATTCATTTGGAGAATGATATCTTCATATGCTACTTTTAGTGTGTGCTTTATGTGTTTTATTAAGTTGATGTTTGTTGTTGTAATATGTTAGAATTATATAACTGTCCATGAAATTTTTATTTGAATGAAAGATTTAATATCTGCTTTTAAAGAGTTAACATTATTTTCATATTTAACATGTTTGTAATAATTTGATTTTGTTTCAATGAAATATTTATTTAAATAATGTGGAGTTGTAGATACCATAATGTTTGTCCCATTTGGAAGCATTATCTTGTAACAATTATATTATTATTCATAAGTATATTCTTATTATTATGATTAATTCTATTATGCCGGTAGTATGCAGATTATGTTTAGATTTTAACTAGATCATATGTATTGTCATTAGCGTTTATGGATTATTTTTTAATAATTTAAGTTTGACCATGCCTTATAACATACAAATGTTCATTTGTTGTAATAAAATTTTTGAATTTGAATTTGAATATGTAGATATTCAAACCAAAATAACAAACCATACACGCGTCAATATCACTGGAGATCTTCTCCAACCAGACCTGGACATGATACTGAAAAACTGTCCTACAAGCCTTCCTTCATAATATTGGAACCCCATCAACTAACAGGAGCTTCTATGCTTTAAATTTCCAAAGTAAATCATAGAGTGCGGGTAGGTTAAATCTTTAGGGGCTTTTTATGAAACCACTATAGTAGTTCACTGCTATAACAAGAACATATCCATATAATTGGTCTTAAATTTTATAATTACAAATTGCATTTGTTCCTAGTAATAAAGGCACTTTTGGAATTCAGCTCGATTTGGCCTTTAGTTTATATAGGTATTCATGTCCTAGTTAGTAGTTAATATTTTTAATACATTCAATGCTGGCTTTTAATTAATAATGTGCGGGGAATAGTTAGTGTAGTAAAGGCAATGCCAGACTCATCTCCAAGCAAGCTTCCAAGTTTTAGAGTAGAGTAAGGTATTTAGTGATTAGGTTTTGCCGAAGGTATTGCACACTAAAGGCTAAACCGTCTTGATTTGTAACTAAAACCAAACTTGGAACTACGATAGGAGTTGAAGTTATACGAAAAGAAAACAAAATCATATTTGGGAAAAATTAAAACTTTTTAAATCTAATGCCTTATACTCAATTCTGATTTTAATAAAGAAATATTAATCCACAGGTAGCTAAGATGATTCTGAGTGAAGAGAGATAGTGCGGAGGGCTGGGCCAGGAGGATCAATAGTTCTGAACTCAACAGCAAGAGTTTTGTCGCTCCTTGGCGATATCCCAACCTCACAGGTCTTACAGGAAATAGAGATGAAGATGCACAGAATTGTGGTAACTAATGTCCTAACTCCTCAGAAATTTTATTTGTTCATTAGTGGAATATGGATCATTATTATTATTAATATTTATTGAGAGAAGAATACAGTTACTTTTTCTCAGAATATATCACTTGAATCACTTTAAAATGTGAAATATTTTACAAATCATAACTTTACTAGAATACTTATTTTTTTTGCAAAAAGCAGTAGGTATAGAAAGTTATTAGTTACGGTTCTTGCCAGAAGCGATGACTGAGATGGCGAATGGGTTCAAGTATTACAGGGAACTGATGTTTAGCTTCGATATTTTAAACACAGGTTTGAAATGTCAATGTGATTTTCTATTCTTAACTACCTGAAAGTACTCAAAGTTGGATGGTCTTTACCAATACGCGAAAGGGCAGGTATTACGGGCTATCCAGAAGAAAGGATGCACGTTTTGGGCAAAATTCTACAGAAGAATAGGAAAAGATTTTATTATATACATTTGAAAGCCACTAAAATACTACTTTTTCTACATAATCGCCATACAAATTTAGGCAATTATCATACCCGATGGACCGAGCTTTAAAATCTCTTGATCGCCTGGTCTGCGCCTGTTCCTTCAACCCTTTGTTACTTCTTCCTGCAATCGTTTCATCATCGTCAGAACGCTGTAGTTGCCAACCACTTCTTCATCGTTGGGAACATTGGTAGTAAGCTTAATGCAATCTGGACCGTTATAGCAATGAAGGAAAAACTCCCCTTATGCGGTCACCATAATCTTCGCTTATCGACATACGTTTGCATGCATTTTTTAGTTTCTGAAGGAAATTTGTGTGTCCCATTGACTTACTGATTTCGTACCACAGTTAACATGTTTCACCCTATGTTTCATCACTTCAGTAACAATCCGATTAAGTAGTGAATCGCCACCATTTGTGTGGTAATGGTCCAAAACGTTAGCTGCACCCATTCGCTGATTTGTGTGATTTCATTGCTTTCCACAAGTTCGGCATTCGCCAAGATGGGTCTTCCACTGCCTTTACATACGTTTGTTCGGCCATTTTAAAAAAGCGAATTCGACGCCTCTACCTTCAGTGATGGTGTCCCACACACTTCACAAAGCTGCCGATAATTAATCGGTTTACAGTTTTTGCAGCAAATCCTTAAGACTGAGCACTTTACAGCTGGCGGATTTTCAATTGACAAAGACATTTCAAGCGACACTGGAGCATTAAAAAGTGCGACATAGATTCTGAGAGTTGATTGCTAGAAGCAGATTGAACTGTTTAACCACATATCAGATGGCTAGCTTCGCACCTAAGTGTCCAGCTTACTTTCTGATAGCCCTGCGTAAATTCTAATCAATCCAGCAAAATAAACCGTTATTCTTGCTTTAGAATGTTGAGTTTGCTTATTAGTTATTATTGGGTTAGTAGAATCTTCAAATGCAGTTTTCTTTACTATCGATTAGTTTGATTGTTTGATCTTTGATTCTTATATCGTATTTATATTTTATCATATGCCAGTCGGTCCATGCAAAGTTTGTTGAAGTTGGCTTTTTTGTACCCAGACTTGTTCAAACTTTTGAATGAGCTCCTATTAGTCTGAACATCCTTCTGACCAACTTTTCAATACAACAATTTTTGTCTAAAGTGTTTCTATCATAAATGTTTGTTAGTTTGATACCTGCTGTTTTAAAATCTTTCTCAGCTGTGGCAATCCACTTAATTGTTTCTATTTTTGCTTAACTTCAGTTCAGAAAATTCTAAAGTTTACTTTGTATGTAAGTCTAGAAGCTGGTTGTTTGATATGGCCATTTTAATTATTATTACTATAACAAATTAAATTATAATAATAAATCCTTATTTTTCAAGGATTTTGAAACAGAAATGGCTTGAGACAAACTTAGAGAAGAATCTTCTAGCGAAGTGGTTGATTTGTCAGTTGAATAAAGGTCCAATTGTTTAGCCAGCACCATTGTAGTGTTCCTTGGAGTTTGCCTTTATCGAGTGACCACTGAAGGGTAGCTAAGGCTATAGTAATTTGGCTGGCTAAAGTGTTCATGATTGCAGTGAATAAGCTGCCATTGCAAAATTAACCTTAAGAGATAATTTATGCCCTTGGTATATGGAACTCAAGAAAAAAGGCATAAAGTTATTTTCAAATGGCTGAAGTGGGTGAGATTGTAACTGTTTTTTATTTCTTGTTCAAGTTATGGAAATTCAGCGTTTTGAATTTATTGTATTTACTAGTTAAGGGCATGTTGCTTCCACCATTGCAGTGTTACCAAATCTAACACATTCTTAAGGCAGTGGTTCAATTTTCAAACTAATCTTATGCATTAAAATAATAGGTGACTATTGCTAAATTCTAGTTTGTCATGGATTTTAAAGTAGGTTAAAGTCCATAATAGAAAATGTAATCTTTACTTTAACAAGAATTTATTTTCTTAATTTAAAGAATTCTTTTCACCCTGAAAATTTCCGATCAAGGCTGCAGCCTTTTAGCCTATTTAAAATCAGCCCTACGTCCCAGCACACTTGTGATACCATCAAACTTGTACTATACTCCTCTTTTACCCTACCCCAATTAAAACCAAATAAAATTGTAACTTGTAAATATGAAATGAACATTAACAATCAAAGAGTGAACTAGTAAAGTAGTCGCTTTTCCCTGTTAACCTAGTTGTGTTAAAATTACGTGTATACTCGAGAGTCTAAGCCGCTGCATAAAATCTAAAAGGCAGCACCATAATTTTCCCCTGAATATACGGTAAAACACACCCTCGTATAAGATGCACCCCGATTTTTATAATGTCAACAGCTAGGGCTATGATTTGTCAGGCCTGACCCCTCCTTAGCAACCAGTGACGTAATTGCCAGCTGCAGCTGTCAAGAGTAAAAGCAGAACAAAGAATGCATCACGATTGCCTTCCCTTTCCCATCCCAAACCCAGCACTGCTCCACCACTATGCCCCCCCCACAGCAAAAAAATGTTGGGAACAAGGGTCAGCAGCAGGAGATAAGGAGACAGGTAGAGATAAAGGACCACCTGGGGAGCTGGTCTAGCGAGGACTATTTCTTTGTAGTCAGTTAGTTCATGTTTTGCCACTGGTGATGCCCCATATTTCCAAGCGCTAGTGTTTGCTTTGAATAGATGCGTATCTCCTTTGAATGTATGCTACTGCTTCCCTTCTCTTTCTTCTTTTCCCTACCAACCTACAGACAAGGAGGAGGGAAGAAGGATGGAGAACACTCTTGGCTGCAAAAAGCAATTCTGAGTCCCCTCAGTCACAAAATTCTTTCATTCCACTCTTCAAAACAGGCAATGCAATTTGCACCTGTTGTGTTTCCTACCTCTGTGGCCTATCTGAATGTTTTTGTCGATGTTTTGAGGATTTTTGTAACTCTTCAAATTAACTCAATATTTTTGTCATTATTGTGCGAGTCTAAGATGCACCTACATATAAGAATTTTCTATTTTTGAGCCTAAAATATGGTAAATAAGTGCCTCTAGATTAGAGTATATCACGGTAAATAACAGTAAACTAGTTTTATTTGTTTGCAGCTCTACAGAGGATTTGTCAGAAATCAAAGTTGAACCGGAAGATGATAGTGAGCTGGAAATGCTCTTAGAAAAGCATAAACTAAAACAAAAGAAGCAGCTGAAAATCTACCCAATCCAGAAAGGTGAAGAAATGTGTTATTTAAAGCATTGTAATAAGTCACCTGCTGTGTCTCACAAATAATATCATAACCTTTCATTGTAGTAATAGGATATTCAAACCAAAATAACAAACCTACACTGGTCAATATCACTGAGATCTTCTCAACCACAGACCTGGACATGATACCTCGAAAAGCAACTGTCCTACCGCCTTCCTTCATAATATTGGAACCCCCATCAACTAACAGGAGCTTCTATGCTTTAAATTTCAAAAATAAATCATAGGGTGCGGTAGGTGTAAATCTTTAGGGAGAGCTTTTTCTATGAAACCACTATAGTAGTTCACTGCTATAACAGAGAACATATCCATATAATTGGTCTTAAATTTTTATAATTACAAATTGCATTTGTTCCTAGTCACAAGGCACTTTTGGGAATTCAGCTCGATTTGGTCTTTAGTTTATATAGGTATTCATGTCCTAGTTAGTAGTTAATCTTTTTAATACAAATTCAATGCTGTCTTTTAATTAATAATGCAGGGAATAATTAGTGTAGTAAAGGCAATGCCAGACTCATCTCCAAGCAAGCTTCCAAGTTTTCGTAGATTAAGGTATTTAGTGATTAGGTTTTGCCGAAAGGCCTTACACTTCGGCTAAACTAACGTCTTGGTTGTAACTAAAACCAAGCTTGGAACTTTTACATTAAAATGGAGTTGAAGTTATACCGAAAAGAGAAAACAAAATCATATTTGGGGAAAAATTAAAGCTTTTTAAAATCTAATGCCTTATACTCAACTCTGATTTTAATAAAGAAATATTATTTCACAGGTAGCTAAGATGATTCTGAGTGAAGAGACAGGGTACGGAGAGACTGGGCCAGGAGGATCAATAGTTCTGAACTCAACAGCAGAGTTTTGTCGCACCTTGGGTGATATCCCAACCTACGGTCTTGCAGGAAATAGAGATGAAGATGCACAGGAATTATTGGTAACTAATGTCCTAACTCTTCAGAAATTTTATTTGTTCATTAGTGGAATATGGATCATTATTATTATTATTAATATTTATTGAGAGAAGAATACAGTTACTTTTTCTCAGGACATATCACTTGAATAGTACTTCACTTTAAAATGTGAAATCTTTACAAATCATAACCTTTTACTAGAACACTTATTTTTGCAAAAACGTAGGTATGAATTAGTTATTAGTTGCACCGGTTCTTGCCAAAGCATGACTGAGATGGCGAATGGTTCGGTAATTACAGGAACTGATGTTTAAACTCGATATTTTAAGTACAGGTTTGAAATGTCAATGTGATTTTCTATTCTTAACTACCTACAAGCGGTACTCAAAAGTTGGATGGGTCTTTACCAATACGTGAAAACAAAAGGGCAGGTATTAAATCTAATCAATCCCAGTAAAATAAACCGTTGTTCTTGCTTTGGAATGTTGAGTTTGCTTATTGCGTTATTATTGGGTTAGTAGACATTGTGTCAAATGCAGTTTTCTTTACTATCGATTAGTTTTGATTGTTTTGATCTTGATTTTATATCGTATGCAGGGAATTTAAAGTAGGAATGGTTGATGGCGATAGCGTGGGAATTCAGATTTGGCGATGGGGGCTGAAAGCCCAACTCTTCCCTTTCAGTGCACTCGGTGTGGCCAGTCTGAGGAGCTGTTCAAGAGGAGCTGTAATGCGTTTTTCTAAAGTAGTTTTGTTCTGCCTCGTTTTGTTTTGATGGTTTAATTAAATGGACAAAAGCTCAGCGGTGAGGTTTTGCTTTTTCTCGGTAAACAGCGTCAAGAAACGGTTGCAATTATCAAAAAAGCTTACAAAGGCGATGTTTTGAGCAAAACCAGAATAAAACTATTATTTTCCCAAACAGATGGGCATCATTTGTTGAAGACAAGCCTCGTCTGGGCGACTAAATTCAGGACTGGTGAAATTGTTCAAAAAAAACTTCAATATTACAAGAAGCCGTGGGAGGACCATTGGGAATGCTTCTTTTGCTGTGGGTGTATTAAAATTCAATTTGTGATTTCAACACACTCAGACCTAAGTACTGGCGATATGGAGACTGGTTCTTTCCTTCATTGATAATGTGCCTGCTCATTAGCCATCTCAGTTCGTAGCACAGCCAATACAGCATGGCCACCCTTCCCCACGACCCATACTGCGCCAAATCTTGTCCCATAGCGACCTTTTTGTGTTTCCCCATAATGTAAAAAAATTACATGAAGATCACCGTTATGAAAATGAAGGAGTGAAAGGCAAACGAGGATGGGCCGTGCGAGCATTCGAACTAAGGGTATGAGGGGTTAACCCAAAACCATGAGAGCATCGAATGAACAAATGCATTACACTAAATGGGGGTATACTGAAGGTATACATGTAAATTAGTAAAAAAAAAAATAAACATGGTTTTATAGTAAATTCCCGTTATTTTTTGGGTCCCCTCATTATTTATATTTTATCATATCGGTTGGTCCATGCAAAGTTTGTTTTGAAGAGTTGGCTTTCTTTGTACCCAGACTTGTTCAAACTTTGGAATGAGCTCCTATTAATGCGGGCATCCTTCTGACCAACTTTCCAATCAACAATTTTTGTCTAAATGTGTTTCTATCATAAATGTCTGTTCGTGTGACACCTGCTGTTTTAAATCTTTCTCAGCTGTGGCAATCCACTTAATTGTTTCTATTTTTGCTTAACTTCAAGTTTCAGAAAATTCTAAAGTTTACTTTGTAAGTCTAGAAGGTTGCGTTGTTTCGATATGGCCATGTTAATTATTATTACTATAACAAATTAAATTATATAATAAATCCTTATTTTTCAGGATTTTGAAACAGAAATGAAACGAGACAAACTTAGAAGAATCTTCTACTAAACGAAGTGGTTGGAATGATGTTGAAATGGGTAAGAACCAATAATTTATTACAGTTCTTTGGTTGTGGTGCCTGTAGATCCTTATGCAGGTTGTAGTCTAGACCGCTTATTACCGGCGCTTGTGCTGCATCATCAGTGACACACTAAGTCACTGTTTACACTGATATTAAAACTAAATACTCAAGTCAGTCCTACCTCATAAAATATGGCTTCCTTGCAGGCCACCCGACGTTAGTAAACCCGTGAACTGCGAGGTGCACAAATGCCGTGGAGCATGTTAATAGTTCTAATTAAGTTCTTAGTTTTAATAGTGTTTAGTTTTAATATCAGTGTAAATAGTGACTTAGTGTGTCTACTGATGATGCAGCACAGATGCTAAATGTCTAGACTAACCTACCGCAAGATCTAACTACCCAAGGTAACTATAATAAAACAAGGTCCTGCAACTGGGAAATAGATATTTATCAATATTGTGTGAAAGATTGTTTTGTCTATCCAAACAAAATTGTGTTTTTTCAGTTTAACAATGTATTTTCAGTGTACAAACTATTTTAGGTTAAGTCAAAGTCAAACATTAAGACCTCGTTTCTTCTTGCATCCATCAATGCAACTTTCAAGCTTTAAGTGCAAATACTTAAAAGAAACATTTGGATAACTTTTCATAAAGAATTAACTTTTGAAAATGTATGTTGTATTTGAAAGAATTTACTCGCCCTAAGATAGAAATATCATTAAAAAGCGATTGTACACCTTTCACATTAATTCTAGTTGTTTACTTCTTTTAATACAATCAATTTTAACTCGATAGTTACCTCCATCTTCATTAAAATGAACCATTTTAATATTTTATTTAAGTTTGTAGTTGACGATGGTAGAATTTTAGTTTAAAATTTATATTAGACATTTTCCATCAATCATAAACAAGTAGAACACAACCTTTCTTCTCAGATCGGATTCCAGATCCTGTCTTCAGGTAATAAGTAACTTAAAACATAACACAAAAGATAAAACATTAGATAATGAGCTAACCTAAAGTAATCAGCGGTAAGTAATAAGCTGACCAGTCAAACTCACCTAAACAACATGCAAGTGTGTGTTATTTTTGTTTTCTTTATTTTCTTCTTCTTATTATTTATTATTATTTACTTATTATTATTTATTTTATTTTTTAATGTTTTGAGTTGTTTTAGGTAACTTTTCACTTGAAACATTGTGTTCCTTCTTTTTTACTAACAATGGAATTTGTTCTAAATCTTGCAATATTTCACATAATTAATCAAATATCAGCTGATGTTAATTGGATTGATTGCCCTACAGATGATCGGCTGGTGGACATAGCACAGTACGAAGCTCCTATCTTGGATGCTGAGCCACACCTGGGTATGGGAATGGCCGGAGCCCTGCGTCTGGCTGTCAGCAAAGGCTACTTGGAGAAGGAGGAAGGCAATAGACCTTCGGCTTCAAGATTTGCTCATCTTCAAGCCCAAAACTACTCTATTGAAGATAAAGCACATGCGTAAGGAAAAACTATTTAGACTATCATACTGAACAGACATGTCACTCATTAACACTTTGGCCTACTCGTATGGAAGCATTCTAATATTACGTGTGCAGGCCTGATTTCTGTACTATGTACTATGGAGCGATTCCACCTCTGCTATTTGAATCAGTGTATTGAGACCTGAGCTGAAGGAGCAGAACAGTATACCTTTCATATCTTCTCTTTCCTTTTGATATGAAAAGTTTGGGTGTCATTATTGATGGAAAGTCAGGGATTGTTAGTAAATTCACCTGAAATAATAATGTGAACTATGGGTTTATCCTTAAACATTTTGTATTGTTTATGGTATATCAAACCATTTAAATCCATGGTGTAACTCATGTTTAATATATAATTCCTATTTAGTGAGGATGACAAGTTTGGACGAAGAGAGAGATATTGCGGGCCTACCTCAGACTTTAGAGAAAAAGACAGTTACAAGCCCAATGTCAAGCTGGAATACATTGATGACAATGGTCATCTTCTTTGCGCCAAGGAAGCATTCAGGTATATTATTATTTATTTATTGAGAAAATACATTTAGTTTAAGTGTATTTGCGCTTAGCTTCCTTCTAGCCTCCAGCTCCTTTACAATTCTAAAAATTTTTTAAATGAAAGAACTCAGCATGTTAAATAAATGTAACACTTATAATTTTTTGTTTGTAAAAATTTTATTATTGTGACTGAATGTATTTGGTTGTGTGAATGGGTATTATGGCGTGACTCGAGCTCTCATCTCCGGTGGTGGTGCGGGTTCAATCCCACAATTCACCACTTACAATTTGTTATGTGATTATACAGTGACGCTAGGTAAAGGTCTAGGTTGAGTGGTAGAGAGGACTTTGTAATCCTAATTTCGCCTCGTTAAACAAGATAAACTTTACCTTTTACTTTATTAATAAATTATTTCTAAACATTTTATTCTTACTGTTATAGATATCTGTCCCACAAGTTTCATGGAAAAGGTCCTGGAAAGAACAAGGTAGAAAAAAGAATGAAAAAAGGAGAACAAGAAGTTGTAAGTATCGCTAATTTAAAAAGAACTTAAGCCAACTTTTTCATTCTACATAACATGTTTGTAAGAATGAAAATTGTATGGAACTGCTTACTAACAGTGCCAGATTTACCACTAGGCATGGCTGTCAGAGCCTCCATGAATAATATGTTTGGCTATGGAATCATAGATGAGTAGTTGTATCTGGTGGCTATAAAAGGTTAAAACATAAACTTGCCTGGATATTTATACTTTCTGAGAGTTTAAATGATACATTTCAATTAAGAAAAAAACAATTTTCCAACCACTTCAAGAAAACACTCCTATCGTTTGGTGGTTAAAACTACACAAGTTTTCAGAACTACACTAATCTAGGAACTACATTTATTAATATCACATTAAAATTGAATTGCAGAATGATTAGCCTAGATTGAGGTAGTCCTCTTGATGTACAGTAAAATGAACCTAACCAGTCTCTGGAAAGAATCCGTTCTTTTCTTACTATTATGAACTGGTGACCTTTTCCTTCAAAGAAACATCTTTAAAAGTTAATTTATAACACCAAAACTACATAAGAGTAAAGTGAGGTTTAACCGTTATTTTGGGGATTTTTTTTAGCTAATAAAGGTTTCCATATCACAATTTTGTAAAAAATGTGTCCAAACGGAACTGATCCACTTTCAAATAGCCTGTTCTTACCATCAAAGCACATTAAATAATAGTTAACTTTTGAGGTTCATTTTATCTTTAAATTTTCAAAAAACCTCCCATTATGGGTTTCAATTTAAGCAAAATTTTGCTTAAAACCCCTCTGAATTATGGTGCATTTACCAGTCATTTGAACCAAAATTCTAAATGGGGATTGTTTCTAAAGCTCAAAACTATAGCCTAGGTAACAAGATGTTGAGAAATATCATATTGACATGGCTGGCTCTAGACCTTAATGCTTACTATAAACATCGTTTGTTGGAAGGGAGGGTCATGAGAGGGTAACAGAAAAAGGTACAAAAAGGGCGTTCGAAAATTTTGGCCTAGGGCATGAGAAATCCTAAATCGGCACTGCTTACTAAACATTTTAGAACTATGACACAAGTTTGTACTGCAATAAAACTAGTCCCAATCCCAAACCAAGGGGTGCAGCTAACAGATGAATATGAATTTCAAATTGTCATTCTTTACTTTCTGGATGACCCATTATGTAAGGTCACACATGTAACTAATTTATAGAAAAGTTATTAAAACTTAAAAAAGGTTGCAAATTGGTAAAGCCAAAAAAATGCGACAAACATTTCTAAAAAAGCTTGGTCAATAATAAACAATACAATTAAATCAAGAATCAAAATAAAAACCCCATACAAAAAATTAAAATAGTGAACAACTTATTCAAGATAATTTAGAGGTAGCAAACAAATTCAACAACTTTTTCTAAGGTGGCAGAATTAAATACATACTTTAAGAAGGATGGTTGTCATTTCAACCCAAATACAAAGGAACCCTCATCATCCATGGCTTTTAACTCATGTAACTGTACGAGGAGGTTGCCAATGTTATTTCTAATCTAAAAGCAAAAAGTCCTGTGACATCAACGGAATGTCTGTATGGATGCTAAAACCTAAAACAGTGTTCTAAACACATTATATAAGCCTTGACATATTTGATTAATTAGTCATTTCAGCAAGGAGTATTTCCAAGTTGTTTAAAATTAGCCAAAGTTGTCCCTATTTTTAAAAATAGATCCAACTAATACAAATAATTACCAACCTATTTCTATTTTGCCTGTTTTCAGCAAAATATACAAGTTATTTTGGAAAACTTATAAGCTTTTAGGAAAACACAACTGCTTTAACAGTTAGGTTTCCAAAAACAAAGGGACTATTGATGCTTTAACTAATCTCATGGAAGATGTTAATGGCCTGGAGTGAACATGTGCTCAGTATATTTCTCATCTCCAAAGCTTTTGACTGTGTGCATCATGAGATACTGTTGCATCAGTTAGAACACAATGGCATTAGTGGCTTACCACATAAATGAATTGCATCTTACCTAGATAATAGGGAGCAGAATGGTAGAAATTGAAAACCAATTTTCAGAAAAAATCAGAATACAACATGGAGTTCCACAGGGATCCATAATGGGCCCCATATTATTCCTCATTTATGTAAACAACTTACTAAGTTCAATCACAAATGGGGATGTAATACAGTTTGCAGATAATCTTCATTTTAAAGGTAAAACTATAGAACTAGAAATAAACACTTTCTTAGATTTGTGTTCATGCATTCAACATTTTGCCAATATAAACCTCCAAACAAATTTCTCAAAATCTAACTATATATCTATTTTTCCTATGGGAAAAGCGAAACAAATACTATGGTTCAGGTGGATGGCATATTTTTAAAACAGGTAGAATATACCAAATTCTTAAGAATTTTTATTGATCAAGGATTAACTTGGAAGGTTCAGGTTAGCGAAACTAGAGTTTCCTCAGGAATTTTTAGGTTTACGCGTTTTATCCAAATCCTGCTCTGTTCAAATTCTTCAAATAGCTTATTTTGGACTAATCTTCCCTCATCTGTCTTTGGAATAAGGTTGTGAGGATGTTCAAAATTCAATTTGAGAGGCTTTTAGGCTGCAAAAGAAGCTATTAGAATAATTTTGAAAGCAGTTTCAGGGAATCATGTCGAGACATATTTCAAGGAATAGGTTTGTTGACACTTCCCTGTCTCTATATCTTAGAAGTGATTTTGTATTGTAAAACTAATGAAATGTTGGTTCAATCTAAAATCACTCATGATTATAACACAAGAGGAAAGAACCACTTACAGTTTGTCAACAGAACTTAAATTTGAACAACTACCCATGCAAGTAGGTATAAAAATCTTCAACCACCTTCCTAAAATTCAAAGAAATTAAAAGTACCAAAATTTTAAATCTTGAATAAAGCGGTTGCTGTTAAGCAAAGCTTATTACTCGGTGGATGAGTTCATAGATGATCTTCCGGACAAATAATTTCTTTAAATCATATTTTAATTCCTCCCCAAAGCCAGGTCTGATGTTAAGTGTGAATGTGGAATAGGTGCGAAATATGTAAGTGTGAGTGAGTGTGAATGTTTAATTTCATTGTATTGTAATTTGTGTGTTTTTTTCTACCCAATATTTTGTATTGTCTTTAGCAAATATATTATTGTTATTGTATATACCATATATTAAATACTGTAGTTGTAAGGCTTGTTGGCGTGTTTCCACAGGCACTGCGGTGGGCAGCTCGTTATATCTGTTATACTGATACATATGAAGTCTGGACTCTGATTTACCTGATTATTTACCTGTAGTTCAGCGATTCCCTAACACTACTACTAGGTAGATAGGTTAATTTCCCAGTATTAATTTCTTTTTATAACAATGTAAATAATTGTGGAAATTATTAATCAAACATTACTTCAAATTTACATCATCAACAATTGCCTACTTTAGGCAGTATATGTTTGGTAGAATTTTGCAAAATAATCAAATAGTCTCTGTTCTAGTTTGGTTGAACAGACTAGAAGTGTAGGTTGACTTGACAGATGCTGCTCTTATACATTACAACTTAAAACAGTGCATTCAGCTTAAATTGTTAAGCTTTTCACTAAGCAAACATATAGTTGATGGGTCTTTAAATACAGTTCTCTGCCTTGGTGTATATTGTGTATTGCTAACTAACACATGTGCTCTGAACTGTTACAGTTGATGAAGCAGATGAGTTCGACAGACACTCCTCTGGGCACTCTGAACATGCTGCAAGCCAAGCAGAAGGAGACACAGTCTGCCTCATTAGTGCTCAGTGGAAACAAGCAACTTCAACAAGCGTGATGTCTCACCCTGTATTTGCTAAGTGTGTTACCGATTAGCAAATAGGTCCATCCTGCTCGCCTATTGCGTTGCTTCTATCTAACCTCCTGTTATAAAGGAGGCTATAGAAGCGATGCAGTTGGTGACTTTGTATGCTACAGCCATAGTCATGGGCAGCTTGCCAAAGCTCCTTTAACTAGCCATCAAGTGCAACTATTAGTTAGCCTGTCTACGCAACGTCAGCAGTTGGCACTACTACACATGTCAATTTTGTTCATGGGTTTGAATAACCTTCTATTGAGTTACACATTTTCTCTTTAAAGTAAAGGTGAAAGTACAGGATAACCATAGTTGCAAGATACTGTAGTTAACTTAACCCTACTAAAAAACTGACTAAGCAAATGCATTGTAATCAGTAATCGCATTATGTAGTAATTTTGACAATTCTTCCATGGCATCATCTGGATCTTCATCCATATGATCATGACCAAAATTACTGTTACTGCTCATATTATCAAACAACTTATTTAGAACATCAGATTCAGTCAAAAAGGTGTATCACCAATTATTCAGAACTAAGCGTTAACAGAGCTGTGTGAGAATTTAGAGTGAAGTAGTCTTCTAGCGAACCGGGTGGATGGTGGCAGGCGGAGGTAGTGGCAAACAGCTGTTGTGTCGGTCACAACAAAGATCATTATTTTGGCTTCAAGTGGATTATTTTTATTCCAAAGTTAGAATTTGAATAATCATAAGAACAAACTACACGATATACAAACTATAAGCCATATAGGAGCTTTGATGGTCTAGATTTGGCTCACAGACAATGTAAAAGTACATCTTCGGCAGTGGGATCTATCTATCTCCTCAGTGATGGATATAATTGTGTTTTCACAGGCAAGAGTTTTGTTTAAATTCATTAGATAAAATGAATTTTGGAATGGAAATTCTAGTTGGAATTATACTTTTCTTCTTTCTTTTCTTATCCAAAAGCATGGAGAAGTAAGTATACTCACAATCAAATTGTCTGTCTGTAGTAGTTAAACATAATCAGTGTTATTGATACAATGCTATAGATTTTGTTTTGTTTCAGGTCTTCTATTTCCAAGACAAAGTTATAAATTAGAAGAAATCTAATACCACAAACATTTTAAATACTATAGCTTATTGTAAAATTAATTATACCTCTAATAAATACTTGTGTAAGTAGAACTTGGCTATGGGTTTCATTGTTGTTCTTAACCTTATCTTACCTAAACCCTATGTCATTTTACTTTAAATTTTGTTAAAAGCCTCCTGCATGGGTTGCCTCTGTCCCTGTAAAAAAAGCAAAACCACTCTCTGGTATGCGGTGCATTACCAGTCATAGAACCACTTCTAAGGACGGGATTTAGCTGCCTCCCTAAGCTCCAGTTAATTTAGAGTGGTCGGTGTCTCAAATCAAAGTATCAAGGTTGTATTGCTAGCGGCTATTGGTCACGGACTCACTCACCGAGTTAAGTGGCACGGAAAATAGAACAATATGTTTGATTTTTGATGCTAGTGGTTTTGACTAGCTGCTACTGTTAATTATAGCCGCTACTACCTATATCACACTATACCTAGTAGCCGCTAGTTGTTAGTAAAGTAGCCAAATGCTTTAAGCCTGAGTCACATTTACTACTTAGGCTACTCCTACTGAAATTCAATTAGTTCAAACATTTGTTTTATTCCTAATAACTTTGTTCTTCTAAGGTAATCTGTAACCAGTAAATTAGATACTAAGGCAAACAGGCTTACAAAATATGAAATTTTCTTAATTTTTTACTTTTTAACCCTCTACCTGGCCATCAGAAATTTCTATACTGGCAGGCCCCAGCTCATTATGCATGGTATCATACAAACCCTATAGATGGTATAATATTGAAGATAAACCCAAAGTGTTATATATTTTGTTTTCAGCACATTACAGACTTTACACTTATAATATTTACTTACCTGAAAAAAAATATATTTGTAAGGTAGAACACTTTGAATAACCTAAGTCAGTAAAAGCGGATCTGAAATTTCAAAAGCAGAACTCTGGGAAAAATACTAAAAGTTTTACCAAAGTTTCAAGATATACAAAAGGACCAATTTAGTTCC
This sequence comes from Matsumurasca onukii, assembly GCA_018831715.1. Lineage (NCBI taxonomy): Eukaryota > Metazoa > Arthropoda > Insecta > Hemiptera > Cicadellidae > Matsumurasca > Matsumurasca onukii. Next base: position 8,304,828 of record CM032061.1, on the reverse strand, counting down.
TTACATAAACTGTAAATAAAATCTTTATAATTTTTTGTTCAATAGTTATGATTTTTTACCTAAACTTGACAAATTTCAACATTTTGCATCCTTGAAGTAATTTTGTCAGATACACTCTATTTGCCAAAATATAAATACAAAATAAATATGAGCTGGAAGAATACAAAATATTACATAAAATATCTTGTTTTGGGCTGGTTAGGTCTTGTATTTTCTTTTTCATAAATGTTGAAAATTTGAGTTGAAAGTAAAATCAAAAAAGTCATCTAAAAATAAAACTATAATTTTGGTTTCTATTTTATATATAATGTACAGTGTATGCACATTTTAGGCAATACATTTCTGTGTAAAACACTGAAAATCCCTTTATGATATGATTTGTTTTACCAAAGATATGAAGTTTTACTAAAAGTCGCAAATTTCAACTTTTGCAAATTAGAAATAACTTTGTCAGATCAACTCTATTTGTCCAAATGATCAAATAAGATATATCAAGCTAAAGATGACTTTTGTGGTAAGAAAATAAAAATACCATTCTGATATAATTTGTTTTGCAATAGTTATGATTTTTTTCTGAAAGCTGACTAACTAAAGTTACCTCAAAAGACAGGCCAGTAAGAACTCAAATTTGTATAGACAAAGAAAATTTATTTACACACTTATAAATTGGTTACATATACTGTTGTAGTTACCGATATAAGTCATAATACACATCACTAAACACTTCAAATATGTCCAAAGTTGAAGAAATGACAACAAACACAGTCCACAGCAACAAACTACAACTGAGGTGTGCGCTTGACGAGATAAAATGGCGGATCGGCAGTGCCGCCTGCCGTGGTGACCGAACAACTTTCACTTCTTTCAGAATCACAATAACCGGTCATATTCCAAACGCTCTAATATTCACATCTATGTAACCACGCCTCGCTCGGAAGTCAATAGTACCAAACACTACTACCAAAACATCGATATAGCTTATAGAACAATGGGAAACCATCGCACGACACATCACGCTTGCCAGTATAGAAACTCAAAGAGATCAAGTTGAAAAAAAAATCACTACACGTGAGTGGAAGAGCCACAGAGTAGGAACAAATATATCCTTGTTGACAAAGAAACGTAGCACACAGTGATACCAACTGTTTCGCTTAGGACAAAATTTACCAGTAGACATCTGCGGTAAAATGGGGAGTTTGAGGAAATTCACGTACGCCAGCTGAGTTGCAGCTGGCGCTGCATCACGTGTCACTTTGAAAATTCGCCACGCATTTGTTACATATTTGTAAATGACAATTATATCATCGCAATTCGCAATGTTTTCTGAGAAAACAAAAACTACATAAAAGTAAAACAGTGTTATCACATTATTAGTTTAGAGTTTTTTAGCTAATAAAGGTTTTCATAGTCACAGTTTTTTGTAGAAAATTGTGTCATGGAGACTGATCCACTATCAAGGATAGCCTGTTCTTAACCATCAAACCATTAAATAATAGTTATATATTGATTAAAAGTAGTTTTTAGCAAGCTACTTTTTGTTTTATAGTATACTTTTACAATTTAAAAAGGAGTTTACAAAGGCCTAAAGCTTATGAAACTTTTGAGTTTTAGCTAGCAAAATCATCTTAGAAATTGAGGCATAAAATAAATAACAGAACTGATGTAACATTAAAATAATAACCGAAAATTTAAATGATTATATGTTTCCATATCTCATAACTATAGCCTAGGTAACAAGATGTTTAAGAAATATCTTGTCGACATGGCTGGCTCTAGACCTTAATGCTTACTATAAACATCGTTTGTTGAGAGGGGGTCATGAGAGGGTAACAAAAAGAAATTACAAAGGGGCTGTTTGAAAATTTTGGCCTAGGGCAGCGGAAATCTAAATTGGCACTGCTTACTAAACACTTTAGAACATGACACAGTTTGTACTGCAATAAAACTTCGTCCCAAATCCCAATACTTAGGGGTGCAGCTAACAGATGAATATGAACAAATTGTAGGAGATCTGGCATTCTTACTTTCTGGATGACAACCGTACATGTAGGTCATACATGTAACTATTGTATATACCATATACTAATTGACATACTGTAGTTGTAAGGCTTGGTTAAGCGTGTTTCCTAGGCTTCTTTGGTGGGCATGTTATATCTGTGTACTACGACACATATGAAGTCTGGACTCTGATACCTGATTATTTACCTGTAGTTCAGCGATTCCCTAACACTACTACTAGGTAGATAGGTTAATTTCCCAGTATTAATTTCTTTTTATAACAATGTAAATAATTGTGGAAATTATTAATCAATCATTACTTCAAATTTACATTATCAACAATTTGCCTACTTTAGGCAGTATATGTTTGGTAGAATTTTGCAAAATAATGAAATAGTCTGTTCTAGTTTGGTTGAACAGACTAGAAAGTGTAGGTTGACTTGACAGATGCTGCTCTTATACATTACAACTTAAAACAGTGCATTCAGCTTAAATTGTTAAGCTTTTTCACTAAACATATAGTTGATGGGTCTTTAACATACAGTTCTCTGCCTTGTATATTGTGTATTGCTAACTAACACATGTGCTACGAACTGTTACAGTTGATGAAGCAGATGAGTTCGACAGACACTCCTCTGGGCACTCTGAACATGCTGCAAGCCAAGCAGAAGGAGACACAGTCTGCCTACGTAGTGCTCAGTGGAAGCAAGCAACTTCAACAAGCGTATGTCTCACCCTGTATTGGCTAAGTGTGTTACCGATTAGCAAATAGGTCCATCCTGCTCTCGCCTATTCGTTGTTTCTATCTAACCTCCTGTTATAAAGGAGGCTATAGAGCGTGCAGTTGGTGACTTGTGTATGCTACAGCCATAGTCATGGGCAGCTTGCCAAAGCTCCCTTTAACTAGCCTACATCAAGTGCAACTATTAGTCGCCTATCTACTGCAAACGTCAGCAGTTGGCACTTCTACACATGTCAATTTTGTTCATGGGTTTGAATAACCTTCTATTGAGTTACATTTTCTCTTTAAAAGTAGGGTGAAAGTACAGGATAACCATAGTTGCAAGATACTGTAGTTAACTTAACCCTACTAAAAAACTAGCTACAATGCATTGTAATCGCGTCACGTGGTAATTTTGACAATTCTTCCATGGCATCATCTGGATCTTCATCCATATGATCATGACCAAATTACTGTTACTGCTCATATTATCAAATTATTATCAAACAACTTATTTAGAACATCAGATTCAGTCAAAAGGTGTATCACCAATTATTCAGAACTAAATGTTAACAGGCTGTGGGCAGAATTTGAAGTGAAGTAGTCTTCTAGCGAACCCGGTGGTGGTGGCGCCAGGCGAGTAGTAGCAAACAGCTGTTGTGTGCGTCACAACCTAAAGATCATTATTTTGGCTTCAAGTGGATTATTTTTTATTCCAAAGTTAGAATTTGAATGATCATAAGATCAAACTACGATATACAAACTATAAGCCATATAGGAACGATGTATCGAATGGATGATGTAAAACTACATCTTTGGTCTAGATTTGGCTCACAGACAATGTAAAAGTACATCTTCGGCAGTGGGATCTATCTATCTCCTCAGTGATGGATATAATTGTGTTTTCACCGGCAAGAGTTTTGTTTAAATTCATTAGATAAAATGAATTTTGGAATGGAGCAATTCTAGTTGGAATTATACTTTTTCTTCTTTCTTTTTTTATCCAAAAGCATGGAGAAGTAAGTATACTCACAATCAAGTTTTCTGTCTGTAGTAGTTAAACATAATCAGTGTTATTGATACAATGCTATAGATTTTGTTTTTTGTTTCAGGTCTTCTATTTCCAAGACAAAGTTATAAATTAGAAGAAATCTAATACCACAAACATTTTAAATACTATAGCTTATTGTAAAATTAATTATACCTCTAATAAATACTTGTGTAAGTAGAACTTGGCTATGGGTTTCATTGTTGTTCTTAACCTTTATCTTACCTTAACCCTTTGCAGGTTCATTTTACTTTTAAATTTTTGTTAAAAGCCTCCCGTATGGGTTGCCTCTGTCCCTGTAAGCAAAATTTCAGCTAAACCACTCTCTGGTACGGTGCATTACCAGTCATAGAACCACTCCTCTAAGGACGGGGATTTAAGCCTCCTAAGCCCAAAAGTGCCACTCGCCGCCTCACTGGATTTGATGAGTACATTTCTCTTCAGTGATCTTCATTGTTGGGTCATTAGCTGGTCCTCGCTGCAGAATGATCAATGATAGCGATACACCGTGCCGGCGCGCAGTTGGGATTGAACCCGCAGTGATGAACGAAATTGCCACGTGAGTGTAAGCGTAGTCCTTGCACATCAGAGACTGTTTGAACCGCAAAGCCTATACTGGACATCCAAAAGTTCAAAGGAAAAAGCGTTTGTTTCGACTTCCATACTCGACAGCCAACAACCAAATTATAAGTATACAACTAGTGCCACCCTACATGCGTTTAGGGCCAGTTCGAGGGAGAAATACTGAGACTGTATTTTTTAATATATTTTATACTGATTACTACAATGCCGTGTGTTCAGCACTTGAATTTGGTTGAGCTTAAATTAAATGAAAAAGTCTTGATTTATGTGGGAAGTTTACAGTCCTTTCTACTGCTTAACCACATTAGTAGCATAGTAATGTAGATTTTGAGCATCCCACATCTTCTAAAACCATTAATAACCAAATTGTATGATAAAGATTCTGGCGATAGTACCATGTCCTGAGTTATGGAAAATGCATTGTTGGCTAACAAGGCTTTCATTAGAAGTCTAAAGGGGCCCTACTTTTGATTATAAACTTTGATTGGTGGGAAGGAAAGTTGAAATCCGGGCATTTTTAGGTGGGATGACACAGGTGGTTAAAACATTTATTTATTGAATCCCAATGGTTTTACACCTTTTAACATGTGGGTGTACAAATTTTGCCTACCTGGTTTTAAAAATTTTCAACCAAACCAATTTTTTTCAAAAGTTTGTCTTTTCTAAGGTTAGTTTTGATATGGGGATATGATTGGAAAATGGATAATTGAATAAATGTTTTACTTTATTATACAAACATATTCCATTAACATATTCACACATCATAAACAATGTTTTTGCGTTTTGTTCCTTCACTCCATAATAATTTAATAAAGCAGGGAAAGATCACCTCGAGGTCAAACTTGCAGAGGACTGTTATTGAAATGGACTAACTGAACCAGATGCCAATACATTCTTAATAGTATAAAGGTATCAGTCAAACCTGACTTGTACAAGACATTCCTTTTGGATTCCCAAGATTTTTGTTTTCTTTCAAGTATTATAGTTTTGGCTAGAGTTGGTGAGTTTTAGACTTCTGGTTATGCTATGCATTTTCTTTTGCCAAGAACTTCCTCAATAGGTCATTATATTAAAAATTTCAGTTGCCACCATTCAGGCCGGATTACCCATAAGGCCAACCTAGGCCATGGCCTAGGGCTGTAAGCTTCATGAGGCAGTGTGAGGAAAGCGACAAATTGCTGCACTGTACTTAGTTGAAAGTAATGAGTGTCCAGGCACTAACAGGTCTTGACATAGACACTGGTTAAGCTTTCACGACCGATGTCCTAACTAACTTCAAGTCTTCAGGTTCACACTGTGTCAAAGTAGTACTATTTGTATTCGGTGTGAACTAGATTACCAGAAGACTTAGAAGATAGTGGAGAGGAAGTTCAAGAGGGCTGAAACAGGATTGTAGCGGTGGACTCATGTCAAGATCACGCCACTTCCGACATTGATGTCGATCACTGTTATTGTGTGATTGATTTAGATTATTTTCTTGGAATATATTATTTAATTAATTAAAAAATTAGTAAATGGCTAAAATAAGTTCCAAATAGGCTCTAGAACGAGTGGCGGTGGTTCGCGTCACGACCGAAGACCGAGACCAAGACAGGTGACCGCAATCTACGTATTTGTCATCTAGCTTTGAACAGGCTGGATTGGCATCGCATTCAGAGACAGGGACATACAGAAGACACCGAGGCACATGTTGGTCACGGTCTCCTGTCTCTAGTCTTGGTCACCAGTCGCGTTGCAAACTGCCGTATGTACAGTTAAATATGGCAAAAATTCCTTCAAAATGCTGTAGATATAGTCCAATATGCTGTGACACTACCTTGACCTTTAGCTCTCAAACTATTGAAAGCTTGGAGATATCAGCATGAAAATTTAAACTCGTGTGTTCAGTATTTTGACAATCTAAATCTTAAAACCAATTTGGGCAAAACATCATTACATAAACTTCAGTCTCAGTCATTTTACAACCGACAAAAAGCGTCAGTAATGTTGGGAGACCAACTTATCAATGGGATTGATTGCTCAAAGTTTTAGAAATCTACATCGATAAATCTTTATGCTGGGATAATCATCGTGATATGTAAAAGGGTATCTTCAGGGATTTTAATTAAGAAATAGCTAAAAGGTTTATGTTCTACAAATTTTTCTAAAATAATCTATTTTGGATTAATATAGCCTCATATCTCCTGTGGCATAATATTCTGGGGTAGCTGTGCTGAAACTAAATTACTAAGAGCATTTATTCTCCAAGAAACAGCCGTTCGTATCATTTACAAATTACTCTCTGTCGTGTCATGTAGAAACATTTTTAAGTTTGGAAATTCTGACATTGCCGGCATTATACATTTATGAGACAATTGTATTTTGTGTTTCAAAATGTAAGTTATTGCAGGTTAAGATGTACATTCACACAATACTCGATCTAGTGAAGTGTACAAGCAAATTAGCCACCGATTAAATATACATAACAAATTACCTATACAAGCTGGTGTAACATTATTGAACAAACTCCTTTAGAAGTTAAAGCTACACTGTCAAATATTGCTCTTTTCAAAAGAAAAAAAACTTAAAGAAACTTAAAAAGAAAATTAAATTAAATTATTACCATGATTTAAAAATGGCCTGATTGAAAGTGAAGACCTTACACTCACAATCAATTTTATTAGTTTTGGTCAGTCTGAATACTAAAACCAGGCCGACAGCAGCTATGCGCTGGCGTGAGTGAAATAAATTTCCTTCAAATATGTCACTCCAATTCGCTCTGTTCACAACCTTGTTTGGACGTTCGACGTTCCATTACCAATGGTGTTACAAGGCTCTTCGCTAAGCTCACAGCCTGGTTTCGGCCTCAGACTTACGTGTTCTTTTAATGCAAGTTTCATTACATATCTTGAAGGGTTAACACATTTCAAATTTCATTGAAATATGACTACTTATTTTGCTGTTGTAGCAAAATTAACTTTGCCGCCATTTTGAAACGACTCAATGGATTTTCATAATGTTTAATAGGCCTATATTCGTGTATGACAACAAAATTCATATTTATTTCAAATTTCATCAAAATCAGGAGAACCTCTTTTTTGAAATTTCAGTTATACATTTGTCGTCAGATGTACAGGTGCTTTAATGCCTTGGCTAGAGACGTTAGATTTCATATTAAATTTAACAATTCAACATATTATTTCCATAGTTACTCCATAATTTAACTAATTATTAACGATAACATTAAAAGTACAACGTTACAATTTCTATGGCAACTCAAGCCAGATTGCTTGCGTATATCAATAAGGTAACTCCTCGACCAGCTGCGGTGTAACGTCCGCTAATAACACCGATTAGGTCCCTTGGTTAAGGAGGAGGTTACACCGTGGTCACCGTCTTGCCAGCTCGGGTCTGCGTTCACTCTAAGTATGAAAAGTGAAAATGAGTCACTCTCTTTCCCTCTTTCATATTAGAGTGTTGATCTTTACCAATGGGTCCCTTGGTGGGTGGAAACGGGACACAGAGCAGGTCGGGTTTGCACAGAGGTTGCTACCGGGCTTCCACGCCCCGCCGCGGAGATGTGGGTTTTCACGGTTTTACACATCTATAAAATAAACAAAACTAATTTTTAACTCCGCTAAGCGGTGGCAAGCCGGGACTCGGCAACGAGGAGGAGAGTCGGAGGAGTATCAACCTCGATAAAACCGGAGGTCATCTGGCCCGGATGACAGTTTCTCTGTAAGGGCTCCTTGCCAGAGGTGACAGCAAAGTTCTCAACAGTGGAGCAGGTGGACAAATCATCTCGGGGAGCTGCAACACTTGAACTTGCGGTGAGGTGGTGACCAGAGATCTGCAACGAATGATGTGACATGGGAGACTTGTCTCAGTGACTAGATATGAAAGAAGATCAGACAGGGAGGAAGGTGAAGATTAACGAGGATGGTGAGGGGCAGTGGGATTGTGTACGTATCAAAAACCTCAACGAATTAAATAATATGAGTTCAACGGAAATAAAGTTGTGTTTACTTAATTGAATGTTTACAAAATTGTGTTACAAAACAAAACTAACATGTGATTAAACATAGATTAATGTTCACCACACTACCCCACAAATAAACAGCAAAAACAAGAAATTTTACAAATTAACAATCATTGACCATACAATTTTTTGGGGACATTTTGTTCATCTTGAACGGCAGGTTCTTGTCTTTACCAAATTTTCCTCCCACCCTCCTTAAAAACGAACGTCTTATATCTATTCAAGTAAAGTTCATTGATACCCGTGTTTCTATTCCGTTGCTCTAATATCTCTTGGAATATATTATTTAATTTGTAATTAAAATTAGTAAATGGCTAAAATAGTTCCAAATAGGCTCTAGAACGAGTGGCGGTGGTTCATGTCACGACTGAGGAATGAGACCAGAGACAGGTGACCACCAATCTATGTATTTGTCATCTAGCTTTGAACGAATCTAGTTCGCGCATGCGGTAAGAGAAAGGGGACATACAGAACACCCGAGGCACATGATGTTGGTCGCGGTCTCCTGTCTAGTCTTGGTCACTAGTCGCAGTTTAAACTGCCTTATGTACAGTTAAATATGGCAAAATTCACACACCTCAAACCTCTCAGAACACAGAGGGAACAATCGAACTTTGCCCTAGGGCGTAAATAATAGCTAATCCGGGCCTGCCACCATTACCCTTCATTTGAGGATGGACCTGGAACAAGTACGGTATCTACCGCCTCAAACTGGCAGAAATTTGCCCCCTCCTTAAGCCCCATCCTCAATTTCACTATGCGTCACAATAATACATGCCTCGTCAGCTGATTATGTAGAAAAGTTGTCTTCAAGTGTATGCTACATCAACTAATACTTTTTGACTGGGACTCGTGGCGTGGTCCTGTAATCCAGCTTCATGGAGGTCAGGTTTGAGGATGATATAGATCTAAAGCGGCTCAGATAGTCTCAGTGATCATCTGATGATACCCGTCAACTCCACCATCGTTTAGACATATCAGACCATCACCTGCGTGGTTCGGAAGTCACGTTAAACCGTTCGTCCTTGTATTTCCATTGGTCATTGGGCTATTAGTGTGACCTATTCTAAGGAAGAGTCGGCCTTAGTTTGTAACAAGCCTACACCTCATAACTCGTTACTACCCTCATCCTTTACCACATATTTGCCTTAAAATATCCTCATAAGTGTGGTCGGCATTTCAAATAGTGATTTAGTGATTTTTGGATCCTACTTTGCAGTGGTTTGTTGCGCCATTTTGAAGTAGCCTAAAACGTTATTCTTACTTCTGATTGGATCCATTGACCAATTCAGTGGTACCCTATAGAAAAATATAAACATTTTATGTTGCTTACATTTAAAATTCCTTTGCCTCACTAAGATACAACAAAATAATTTTCACTGTACAAATATAAAAATTAAAACCTGTTTGTTGTAATTTTTAAAATTACTATTTTTTGAGGTATATGTCCTTGTTATGTATATTGTAGAGTAAACAGTAAAATGTCAGTAACAATTCTTAACCGTTTCCATTTGAATTAGTCAAAAATGGTCCAAGTTGTCCTCTAAAAATTTATACATTACAATTACATTTTTTTTTAAATTTTGACTTATGGTAATAATTAGTTTCTGATTCCGTCCTACACCACATAAACTTACAAAAAGTAAATTTTATTTTTTGTTATTACATAAAAAGATCTCAATCAAAATCGGGTTGTATAGCAACAATACCATTTTGCTGGAGGAGTGTACTTCAATGTAAGGATTACTCTAGGGGATTCGTTAGGATTCACGGCAGCACTTGTGGCTACGCGTCTGCTTTGTTTAATTCTAAACAGTTGTATTTTAAAAATATACAAATTGTACAGTGATGTACATGTAATAGTACTTTTGGGTCCGCCATAGACTGTTTTTCACTATTGGGTGAGGGGCGGGTTATCTATGACTTCATGCTTCTCAAAAAGATGAATTTAAACGTCAAGTCAGCTGTGACGCGAATAGTGTAGTGTTATGACTTACGCTTGTGTGTTGTAGATAGTAGTGATGAGTTGGCCCTATTCAAAATGATATCATTTAAAGGTTTTTAGCAGTCTTCCTTCTTTATAGTTTGGTTTTATTTCATTATACCGATGGAAGAATTTCAAATGAACGAAAATGTGCCGATAACAAGTAGTTGATGGAACCACAATTTATGATGAATCTGCTCCAGATATTGCAAACAATGTAAGACCCAGCTCAGAAAAGGTCCTTTCCTTGAAAACTACTTTAGAGGACTCTAAATTTGACCTAAAAGCAGAAAGTGTACTATCATTCAAAGAAAGTATCGATTCAATACAAAAACCAACAATATCTTTTGCTGAACAATCACAAATGAAAGAAAAATCTTCCGATAATAATCCAGTTGCAGGGAATGACCAATCTGACCAAAAAGAAGTATTTTTAGAAAGTATGCCTGATGTCAAAGAAATCCATATAGAAACATCTGGTGATGGGAATGACCTCTCAAAAGTAAATTTAGCTGATAAAGAAGACAATTTTGCCAGAAATATTATTGATAGTGGAAGAAATAATGTGGAAAATGAAGAAGATAATACAAAAAGTGTTGAACAGAATAAAGTTAAAGTTGAAGAGAATCTCAATGATAATTCAATTTCCCAAGACAAAGTAACTAACAAGGAGGATAAGTCAGAAACACTGCCCATCGAGTCCTCTGGTATCTTCATTTCTTGACCAGGTGACAAACTTGATTTCATCCGAACCGGGAGATTTTAAATGAAGTTGATGATGATGGTAATAATGTAGAAGTCAAAACTGAAAAGGAACATGAGAGTTCAGGAGAAAGTACTTTTGAAAAAAATGCAGTAGACGAGCCTGATTTACTTGGAAATGAAACAAAAGTTACTGAACAAGAACTGTTGGTGGGCACTACAAAAGCAGATAGTTTACAAGAAATAGTGAATTTAGATGTCATTGAAAAGTCTGTTGATGATTCGTTTCAGGAGAGGGAACCCTTAAATAAAGCATTAGACATAGAAGCCAGCTCAGAAGTTAGTCTAAAAAAGAAAGATGAAGAAAATGAACAGACTTCTTTGAACTTAGATAACAAAGAATACAGCACTCAAAATATAAACATTCCTGGTTATAATACTCATTCTCACTCACATTACTTTCATCCATAAAAGTTTCAGAAGTTTCAAACAATCCCCAACATCACCAGAAAATGAAATAGGAGGAAAACCTAATAGTCAATTAGGTATTAAAACTGCCCAGATCCAAAACATTCCTGGAGAAGAATCGAAACAGTCAGAAAACCTAAATCCTATAGTGTCACCGCAAGATGGGAATGGTGAAGAGAAATTGTCTGAAATAATAAGTGAGAGCATAGTCTCTGTGACTTCTTCAGAATCTGTAGTTACATCTCCTTTTGTTAAACAAAGCTTAATGGTCGAAAGACAATCCGAAAATACTGAAGAAAAATCCAAATTAGTTCAAGATGTGAAACCAGTTTATGAAGAACCTGAAAATCAACCACTCAACATTAACATTGATAGTAATATTCTCCCCTTCCTGTTGATTCCAATGAGATAAAAGAGGCTAGCGTAGTTGTACCTGAACCAGCAACTACGGATGCTCAGCCTCAAGTAAACAGGCATATTGATAGTAATATTCTCCCTCTTCCTGTTGATTCCAGTGAGATAAAAGAAGCCAGTGTAGTTGTACCTGAACCAGCAACTACGGATGCTCAGCCTCAAGTAAGCAGGCATTTCGATCATCAACCCACTGCTGTCCCGCCTTTCTTCAAAGAGAGAAGCCCACTCCCCAAGCAAGAGGAGGTGCCTATATATTCTGCAGTGGCAAAGGATGAACCTACTGTATCAATAGTGGAAGAGAAAGAAACGTTTGAAAAAGAAACAAGTGTACCAGGTGAAGCTTTTCAAGCTTCTATTGATAGAAATGAGTACAAGCTTGAAGAACCTCAGGAAGTGCCTAAAGAAGAACATTCAAGTTTTTCAACTGAAGCGCCTACTTCAGAACCTTCAACTGAGCATGGTTCTGTTCATGAACCTCTTGATGAGTTCATCACTGAAAATAAAAGTGAAGAAATTACAACCGAACCTGACACTTCGGGAGGATTATTATCTTGGCTGAATCCAGTCTTAGAACTCTTTTCAAGCTCTGAAATAAATCAAGATGTTCCATCAACACCACTTGACGAGTCTTCTATAATAGCAGATCATTTGGACCATACGTTCACTCCAAGAGTTCAAGGTAGGTAAAAGTTAAGTCCTTTAAAGTAGATTTATAAAATCATATTTGGTTTTTGTCCATGTCCTTTCTTTATGCCATCTTCATCCCAGATTTTGTGTTGATCGGTAGGGCGTACAAGGTGAGAGCCCTGCTAAAATAAAGATAAAAAAGTACCCATACAGAAAGTTGTGCTAAACATATTAACTGTACATTTAATTTAAGAGTTTTGTTTAAACAAGTTTTATTTAAAAGATATCTATAGTAGCTTCACAATAAGATCATTAAGTTCTATTTGTAAATTTTATAAGTTGACTTGATGCAACATTTTTTTAGTTGATATTTGTTTGTAAATAATACAGTATGCCAAAATAAACAATACTGAAATTTTAAGGTTGTGTTTACATTAATGTAACAAGTTTAGAAGTAATGTAACACTTAAAGGAAGTTAAATATATTTAAATAAGTGCATTACACGTTCAATATGATTTCGCACAGTTTGAGGCAAGACTCATACCCTGATTGAGCATAATTTTATCATTTCATTGAAGATGGGCTGTTTCAACCATCTTACATACCTGATTTATTTACCTTATTTTGACTTGAGTTAAAATAACGTTAGAACTCTACAGTGGGCTCTAACCTAACATTTTCGAATCTTCCAATATTTCTAAAACTTGATCTCAACAACGGTTGTTATTTTTATTATTCATTTTCAAAGACGCTCGACTGAGGCTTCTATTCAGTGACTTACTGCAACATTCTTTGTTCAGTTTTGGTTGACCTTAATTTTTGAACAACATCCCTTGGTCAAAAACTACCCTTTCTATGAAACTTGTGAACAACACTAACCATTACCATACTATTAGGTAGGATTTTGTGGCAGTGATCTAAAAGTTTATTGCAGTGTGACAAACCTAGCCCACCCGCTCTGTCCAATTCCAGATGAGCGAAAATAATACTCTACGATAAAAGCTCTCTCAGCAGTGGATAGCATTATGTCAGCAAAACAACACATCGAACATGAAATTTACAATAATCATAAAGAGTACAGCAATTAAAAGTTGTCACGGCTGATCAACAAGGCAACAACAGCCGATTAAGTTTCAGTACTGTTTATTTTGGCGCATACTAAAGAACAACATTTTATGACAGATGGAAACATAGTTAAAAGAACAGTTGCAAGTCTTGTAGTTATTTTCCAATCAAGCCTACATTTTGTAACTGCTTGTATTCTCAGTTTCTTTAAATTTGTTCACAATAAATTAACTTTGGTGTTGTTTTTTTCAAATAAATTACGTTTGATGTTTTGATTCAGAGTCGATTAAACTGTAAATTTAGTCAGAGTGTGTACACTATTTGGCTGCAACAACCCCAGTGGAAGGTCTGACTGCTATTTGCTTTTTCACTCTTATTGTACTGCATTACTTATTATGATTTAATTTACTATTTGAAAATGTTTTTATTAAAGTAACTAATCTCTGGTTTTTTTGTTTGTAGAAGATAGTTGTCAAGCTGAAGGGTTTGGAGAAGGGGCTTGTGGTGTTCTGAAGCCGGTCTCTGAAGACGTTGAGGAAGTTGTAAAAGACAGTTCTTGGCAACAACTCTTATTTTTAACTGACAGTGTAAGCATTTGTCTAATACTCAATTATTAGTTTTAACTTTTGAACTAGTCTACATTCAAATAATAATGAAATCTCACTTAATCAATACTGTGTAGATTTCTTTTATTGGACCGTTTAAGTAATTTTTAAATTTAAATATATCCAATAACCTTAATTTCAAGATTGTTAACATCTATAGTTTGATGTTATTTTTGCCAACCAGATATTTTTAATAATATCCCAAGAGCATGAATACCTGCAGATACTGAAATAAATCCTTGTCTTCTTCCTGGATTTAGCTTTAAGAAAAGATACCCTTTATTTGGGAGATGTTCAGAGGAGAGGTTGGATTAATGGGATTTAGGGCAAGGAGCTCATTTAGAAGACAAATTTGTAAATCCAGCCTTACACTCAATCCTATTTACTACAGTTTACTGAATTATTTATAATTTATATACATATTTTAATATTTCTTTTCAATCATTAATACACTTTATGATATGTGGAATTAACATTTCATTGGAAAATAATTGCATGGCACTTAAAACATAAAATGTTGCAGTTTCATCCTGATGCAGGAGTTTGTAAGCTCTACTTGTACATGCACATCAGTTTAGTCAGAACTTCTAATAAGCGTTTATGTGATTGCAAACAATCTAGATAGTTTGAATTTCTCAATTTAAATGCACCCAAAGTGTTAGAACACAGAAAATGAAAAGAAAAAGAAAACCTCCTATTAAAGATATCTTAATTTAAGACAACCTATA